>CM031952.1:22534724-22564724 GCA_018749465.1 Paracanthobrama guichenoti | reverse complement strand
TTTATGTAGGATACACTGTGGACTAATTCCTGCTAGATGTATAAACAGCAGTGTCACAGTGTGTTCAAAGATGATTTACCTACACGTTCTGCATAAACATCATTCAAGTATACAGCTAAAAACAAAAAAAGCAAAATCGAAATGTCTTACCATTCTGAACGACACTGAGAAGAGTGACCAGGACTAACAAGATAATGTTTTCCATCACTGCAGCATACATGTTCTTTGAGTATGAACTGTGGGTCTGTCTCTAAGCTGTTGGTCTGACTTCTCTCTGATCATTTTTTGTATCACAGATAACATCACTATACTGATGCGTTTCCTGGTGGGAGGGCCACTAGAACTTCTAGAGACAACTCACTTCTGCTTCATGATGGTACATTTAGTCCCTTTTGAAATATCTGAATGTGGAAAAACTGTTCCTGGTACAGCTGTTTTTTCCGTTTCACAGCTCATCCTATCAGCTATTTTAGGACAAAATGCGGTACACTGAATTTAAAGTGGAAAGTGACAGTTTGTTGATCTCACTGTTACAAACTGTCCTCAACTGGTTTGCTGGTTTAAGCTTGTCTCCAATTCTAAATCCCTGAAACTCAGTTCTGGATGTCACCAAACACTGCATATTTTGGATGTCTCCTTAATTGGACACACCTAATTCAACTCATCAGTTTGTCAGCAGTGACTGATATGGTTGTGTCAAATAAGGGAAACATTCAAAATGTGCATTTTCAGTGGACCTTCATGACCAGGAGTCCATGACTGATGACATCTGCTCCAAAACTAGCCAACATACACTAGGCTACCAGCTGGTATTGTCATTTTTATATTTAATTTAAACACTAAATATAAGGGGTCATCTTCATGCAGTTCACCAACACTCTCAGAAAAAAAGGTACAGTGCTGTCACTGGGGCGGTACCCTAAGGTACAAAAGTGAAAAGGTACATCTTTGTACCTTACTCACCCCTAAATGGTACATATCAGTACTATTAGTGCATATTAGTACCTTAAAGGTACCTTTTCGGTTTTGTACCTTAGGGTACCACCCCAGTGACAGCAGTGTACCTTTTTTCTGACAGTGAAGCCTGGTGAATTGTATCCTGATGTACCATACATTGCCACTGTATAAAATTTGTCATTGAAATTACTATATCAGTGATGCCTTGTGGCCAGTAGTTGGCAGAACAAGCCAAATGAACTTCACACCGTTTTAGCTCTCAATAATAATAATAGTAATATATATTTAACCAACAGTATTAGAAAAAATGTTATAGGCCTTACAGAAAGTATTTGGATAATTTTGGATAAATAAGTCAATTAAATAAGTCATTGCTTTCTATAACAATTATAATATCTTAATTATAATATGATAAGTTCTAGAATTGCCATAATTTTTTTGTAAGTTTTTAATGGTAAATGGAAATTACTAATTTAAGTGCTATATATATTTTTTATTTTATATAAATTTCTGTATTATAATACACTGATCAACCATAACATTATGACCGGTGAAGTGGATAACAGATTATCTCTTCATGACGGCACCTGTTAGTGGGTGGGATATATTAGGCAGCAAGTGAACATTTTGCCCTCAAAGTTGATGTGTTGGAAGCAGGAAAAATGGGCAAGTGTAAGGATTTGAGCGAGTTTGACAAGGGCCAAATTGTAATGGCTAGACGACTGGGTCAGAGCATCTCCAAAACTGCAGCTCTTGTGGGGTGTTCCCGGGTCTGCAGTGGTCAGTATCTATCAAAAGTGGTCCAAGGAAGGAACAGTGGTGAACCAGCGACAGGGTCATGGGCGGCCAAGGCTCATTGATGCACGTGGGGAGTGAAGGCTGGCCTGTGTGGTCCGATCAAACAGACGAGCTACTGTAGCTCAAATTGCTCAAGAAGTTAATGCTGGTTCTAATAGAAAGGTGTCAGAATACACAGTGCATCACAGTTTGTTGCGTATGGGGCTGTATAGCCGCAGACCAGTCAGGGTGCCCATGCTGACCCCTGTCCACCACCAAAAGTACCAACAGTGGGCATTGTGAGCATCAGAACTGGACCAGGGACCAATGGAAGAAGGTGGCATGGTCTGATGAATCACGTTTTCTTTTTATATCACGTGGATGGCCGGGTGCGTGTGCGTCACTTACCTGAGGAAGGCGATCGGTAGTGTGACGCTTTGGGCAATGTTCTGCTGGGAAACCTTGGGTCCTGCCATCAATGTGGATGTTACTTTGACACGTACCACCTACCTAAGAATTGTTGCAGACCATGTACACCCTTTCATGGAAACGGTATTCCCTGGTGGCTTTGGCTCTTTCAGCAGGATAATGTGCCCTGCCACAAAGCAAAAATGGTTCAGGAATGGTTTGAGGAGCACAGCAACGAGTTTGAGGTGTTGAATTGGCTTCCAAATTCCCCAGATCTCAATCCAATCGAGCATCTGTGTGATGTGCTGAATAAACAAGTCCGATTCATGGAGGCCCCACCTCACAACTTACAAGTCCATGCAGCAAAAGTGGGACCAACACCATATTAGGAAGGTGGTCATAATGTTATGCCTGGCCGGTGTATATATAATCGCCCTACGTGAGAGATTGTCCATTAATTTTTTTAACAATGCTTTTTTCCAAGGTAGGTCACCAGGTCTTTCCCCAACCCTCACCATTACATGGCTTGGGACAAACCCACTCAGGAAACCCACGCAGACACAGGAAAAACAGCCGGGACTTAAACCGGGGACAATGGTTCCCACTCTTTTTCAGCAATCATTTTCCAGGACATTTTCATCTTTACTACAGTGTGAATAAAAGACAAGGATCACGGATGATCACCCTAAAGTAATAGGCTATATTGCTCTCCATTAATCTGACAAGATGCACATGGCCATGATTTAACTATAAAATAAGGTTTTAACATGAGCTCTTAATTATACATTTTGGCAAATGGTTCTTGTTACCAATGTCAATACCTTAGCAAAAATATTAAAACTATTTTAGGTTGTTTAACTATTTGAAAAAAAAATATTAGTCAAAGTCAATGAACAACAAAGAAACATTATATAATTTATATATTTACAGTTAATGCATCATTACTCAGCCATATCACCCTGTAGTCCAAGACTGGTTTCCCACTGAAGCTAAGCAGGGTTGAGCCTGGTCAGTACCTGGATGGGAGACCACCTGGGAAAACTAGGTTGCTGCTGGTAGAGGTGTTAGTGAGGCCAGCAGGGGGCGCTCACTCTGTGGTCTGTGTGGGTCATAATGCCCCAGTATAGTGATGGGGACACTGTATAAATCCCAGGATGTCCTTCGGAAAAAGAGTAGGGGTGTAACCCTGGCATCCTGGCCAAGTTTGCACATTGGCCCCTGTCCATCATGGCCTCCTAATCATCCCCATATACTGATTGGCTTTATCACTCCATCTCCTCTCCACCAATGTGTTCTGGCGCAATATGGCTGCCGTTGCATCATCCAGGTGGATGCTGCACATTAGTGGTGGGTGAGGAGATTCCCCCCCTTCCATGTAAAGCGCTTTAAGTACCCAGAAAAGCACTATATAAATGTAACATTATTATTACTCTGCACTTTTTGACATAACCCTTAGCAATGGATGGGACAAAAAAATTTTCAGAATGCATATGTGGCAGCACAAAAAATAAAACTTGGGTTATATACAGAATACAGATAGCAAACAAAGAGCGCTACATTTATAATCACTAAGGCTGTCATTTACTTCAGCGCAAACTCACTGAGTGCTGCACTCTTGTGAAAACTCCCATTATAATCAGTGGAGCTGGCTTGTATTTAAAGAATCTCGTATTTACATTGCGTTTACACTTTGTTAGTTATAATGAAAGGGTTCACAAATAAGCAGAACTCAGTCAATGAGCTCGCATTGAAAAAATATTTTTTGAGGAGATTCTGACTAAAATGAATCTGATTAGTCATTGTGTTCATGTGCTCAACATGGCGCTCAAATGTGAGTGGGAATGTTTGAAAGCAGTCTTCCCATCAGTGGGTACCAGACTGCCCTGGTACTTGGTACTACCAGTACTGATGAAAGGCCAATATAATTACATTCTTATTACATTTCAGTATCAACTTGGTACCAAAGTATCGGTACTTTTTACAACAATCAGAACTAAATAAATCAGGCTGTGTAACTGCTGTGGGTTGCCATGCCGAGTCCAACCCTTGCCTCATAGCTACCGCAATAAAATTCTTATTTATTTTAACAAGGTTAGGTGGCCAATAACATTAGCTAACTGCTACAAGTGTTAACACAAGACTAAACATTTAAAATACTAATCATGTGTCAAAACTCAGCATCCCTGAATTACTACTTCTAACATTAAAGGGATAGTTCTCCCAAAAGTGAAAATTGTCATTTACTCACCCTCATGTTGTTCCAATCCTGTATGAATTTCTTTCTTCTGCTTAACACAAAAGATGATATTTTGAAAAACATGGGTAACCAAACCCCATCAACTTCCATAGTAGAAACAAAACACTATGGACATTCTTCAAAGTATCTTATTTTGTGTTTAGCAGAAGACAGACATATGTTTGAAGTTCAACTTGAGAGCAAGTAAATTACAGATTTTTATTTTTGGGAGAACTATCTCTGTTTTGAGCCTGTGATAAACTTAAGCTAAAGCTAAAGAAAAACCCATGGACATATAAAAATAATAAAAAAATTATATTATTATATTATATTATATATATATATATATATATATATATATATATATATATATATATATATATATATATATATATATATATATATATATATATATATATATAATATAATATAATATTTTTTTTTATTATTATTTTTATATGTCCATGGGTTTTATATATATACACACATACACACACCTAAAGGATTATTAGGAACACCATACTAATACTGTGTTTGACCCCCTTTCGGCTTCAGAACTGCCTTAATTCTATGTGGCATTGATTCAACATGGTGCTGAAAGCATTCTTTAGAAATGTTGGCCCATATTGATATGATAGCATCTTGCAGTTGACAGAGATTTGTGGGATGCTCATCCAGGGCACGAAGCTCCCTTTCCACCACATCCCAAAGATGCTCTATTGGGTTGAGATCTGGTGACTGTGGGGGCCATTTTAGTACAGTGAACTCATTGTCATGTTCAAGAAACCAATTTGAAATGATTCGAGCTTTGTGACATGGTGCATTATCCTCCTGGAAGTAGCCATCAGAGAATGAGTACATGGTGGTCATAAAGGGATGGACATGGTCAGAGACAATGCTCAGGTAGGCAGTGGCATTTAAACAATGCCCAATTGGCACTAAAGGGGCCTAAAGTGTGCCAAGAAAACATCCCCCACACCATTACACCATCACCACCAGCCTGCACAGTGGTAACAAGGCATGATGGATCCATGTTCTCATTGTTTACGCCAAATTCTGACTCTACCATCTGAATGTCTCAACAGAAATCGAGACTCATCAGACTAGGCAACATTTTTCCAGTCTTCAACTGTCCAATTTTGGTTAGCTCATGCAAATTGTAGCCTCTTTTTCCTATTTGTAGTGGAGATGAGTGGTACCCAGTGGGGTCTTCTACTGTTGTAGCCCATCCGCCTCAAGGTTGTGCATGTTGTGGCTTCACAAATGCTTTACTGCATACCTCGGTTGTAACGAGTGGTTATTTCAGTCAAAGTTGCTCTTCTATCAGCTTGAATCAGTCGGCCCATTCTCCTCTGACCTCTAGCATCAAGGCATTTTCGCCCACAGGACTGCCGCATACTGGATGTTTTTCCCTTTTCACACCATTCTTTGTAAACCCTAGAAATGGTTGTGCGTGAAAATCCCAGTAACTGAGCAGATTGTGAAATACTCAGACCGGCCCGTCTAGCACCAACAACAATGCCACGCTCAAAATAGCTTAAATCACCTTTCTTTCCCATTCTGACATTCAGTTTGGAGTTCAGGAGATTGTCTTGACCAGGACCACACCCCTAAATGCATTGAAGCAACTGCCATGTGATTGGTTGATTAGATAATTGCATTAATGAGAAATTGAACAGGTGTTCCTAATAATCCTTTAGGTGAGTGTATATACAAATTTTTTTGTTTTTTGATTGACTTCTTTTCCAGGACATATGACATGTTCTCTAATTTACCATGCATTTCCCATGGTTTTCAAGGACACGTGGAAAAGCCATGAGCAAATTAAAAGCAATTGTAGGAATTCCATATAGAATCATTTAGGTGCTTTTAACGCAAAAGCAAAATTAATTGTCATTAACCACACTGTACTTAGTTTTTGAGAGCATTTAATATGAACTGCTTAAATACTGTGAAAAACATTAATAGACAACTATACAATACTGTACAAACCTTTATAAGTACATTGTTAATTTGACCTTCAAACATAGCGTACGCTGCGCCATTTAAATGTTCTTTAGTCTTCACATAGATCAGGCAAAATATGAATTCTGATTTCAATTAACTGACGATGTACCATATGCTTTCCTAACAAAAGTCTTCCTTTCCAAATAAAAAGCTAGAAAGAAAAGTTCTTAGAACTTGAGACAACCAGACCAATCTCATGGTTTTTAAAGTCTAAAAGCTTTTCTTAATCAGAAAAATATATCCAAGCCATTAAAATCAGTGCTCTCAATGGCAGTCTGGCCCATCCCTGATTGTATATATTCATCAAACGTCAATATAGAGTCATTAGTAGAAGATGGGTAGGTTAAAGTTGCTTCTGGAACCACAGTTACTACTGAAGAATTTTGTTGTGTGCTTCCAGTTGTTTTCTCGCTATTCTGGCCATTGTTCAACATCTCCAGGAGACCTGTGCTGTCAGGTGAGAGGTTACTGGTGGTAGTCACAGGTGACAAAAGCTCAGCAAAGAACTCGTCATATGCCGGGCTGTCATAAGCCGAGGTACTAGAGGTGACAGAGTAGGGGGACGAGAGGGCCGTGCTGTCCGGTCTGGGTGCAGCTTCTCCTTGGCTTCCCAGAAGCTGGTTTAGCTTGGCCAGTTTCTTTTTCTTGGCCTTGAGCTTTTTCATTAGCTTTAGCCTGAGGGCATCTGTAGTGTTAATGGGCTGCTGGGCTGCTGAAATGCTTGAAGTTTTCTTAACAGGCAGACTCATGCCACCAGGAAGAGTGACTGATTTGTGTTGAGGCGTTACAGTAGGATTCACACCACTTGAATTTGCCAGTTTCTTGGTTATGAAGCCACCAAACATGTCGGCCGGCTTTGCTGGTAGAGCTTCATTGTCACATTTCAGAATGAGTTTGGGTTTTGGAGCAGGAGGAGGAAGTCTCACTGGTGTAGAATGGAAGGATGGATGCCGCTGAAGTAAAGAGGACAAAAGTGGTGAAGGTGCATGTACTTTTGAAGCCTCTGACTTCACCACAACGGGATTGGCCACAGCAAGTACTTCCTTCAAACCAGAACTCTGAGGGTTTGGAGGAATTGAAGGTTGACAACTGGACTTAGAGGTACAAGACAAACTAGATGCTACTGGAAGACTAGGGAGAATGGCCGGCATGACGGCTGGGCTCTGGGGAATCTGAAGATCCTCAGTGGCTCCGTTCACATCAACCAGAGTGAGGGTCACAATGTCTGTGTGTGACAGACCCTCAAATGTGTCCAGTAATGTGGTGTTGCCAATGGATGCATCCAGAGTGCTGGCAGCAGAGTCTCCCACAGTGAGCGCGCTGATGACACACGTATCATCAGCCACAGAGTCTGACAGTTTGTCATCGACATTTGTGACTGCCGAGGGAGCCGTCACTGAGCAAACCTCTGAAGCTTTAGCTTTAGTGGAGTCTGCCTCCCAGAAAACAATGTGAATTTCATTGGCAGGAAATGAAAATCTCTTGTGGGTGATGCAGTGAGGGTGTTTCAAATCATCGAGTTCCAGCCATGAGCCTTTAAGACAGAACACAGACATGTAAATTAACCAGGATTATATCCTGTTAAAATCAAAAAGGGGTGGAAAAACATTTCAGACTGCAACTCACACTGTGTAAAGGAAATCTCTCTTGTATTGAATTTAGGGCAAGTTAAAAAGGTCAGCAGTTTTTCCCTACACCACACATTATTTGTAGTAGGGCTGTGCGATATTGAAGAAAAATGCAAGATGCAATACCTTGTTAAATAATGCAATACGATATTGCTTTAAGTGTGTGAAATCTATTTAAATTATATTAAAAAATTATTTAAAAACGGAGAATGATACCATTTATGTGTTTCACAGTCTCTCTGGGAAAAGAAAGCATCGCTACAACTTCTGAAAGTGACCAGCTGTGTTTAAGCAAAAATTTATGTCACAAATCTGACAATATAATTGTAACATCACTGTAAATAAAAAAATAAAAAAATGTAATGCCAATATTTAAATACCAAAAACTCTTTGCTTGACATGGTGACATATAGTTATATCAACCTAAAAATTAACATCAAGAACATCCAGGTAAACAAAGACCCTGAACTAGGGGTGGACCATTATTTCTTATTTTAATTTATTTTTGTTATTAAAAATATGAACTAACAGTAGTCTTCACATGAATTACATATACACTGATACATAAAGCTACAAAGGTTATTCAGCCAAGAGCACTGAGTGATTTTTCTCTTGTTCTTTTGTTGTTTGACAGACAGCAGCAGGTTTACTGTATCAGCAAGCTTACTGTTGACCTATTGCACGGATCCTATTGCCACGCATTTGGTTTCTTACCCCAACTGATATCATTCACTTAAAGCATAACTGACTGTTTGAATACCCATCAAGACAGCCATTTTGCCATAACGGTGTGTGTATTTGACAGTTTGAGTGTGTAACAAGGCACGAAACAGGGATCACATGCTTTCAAAGAGGCGGCTTGTGCGCATGTTTTGGTGTGTGTCAGACAGCGCGAAACTGCAAGTTGTTGTTTTTCGCAAGTTACTGCGTTTAATAACTCTTTTTTAACATCAAGCAAGTCACATAGGTAACAGCCATGTGCCCAGTCTATTCTCTGCTGTATGTGGTGACTTAAAACATACACTTTTCACAAAGTTGAAGTAGCCTATTTAAGCCTATTGAAGTAGCCATTGCAATATGCATAGAGATATGTACATTTGCAATATTTAGATATATTTTGCAGCGTGCCTCCCATCCAATAATTGCAAAGAGCTTTGTTGCTACTGATAATGTTTTTTTTTAAGTCTTTCAAATTCTGTTTATTTTAAATCACAAAATTGTGGCGTTTTGACATGACAGATCGCTGTAGGGCCTCAGTTCTCTTCCACTTTAATACAAGTTATAAAAAAAACATCAGAAAGTATGTTGAAAGATACAGTACAACTTACCAAAACGTATCAAATGTCAAGTAATCGCTCAATAAGTGTTTCAACTACGGAAAGTTGTCAATAAAACAACTTATGAAAAATGTCACTGCATTTACCTCAGTAAAAATGATACAATGTTCACAGTTCCTTAGCTATAAGAAAAACTCTAGAGAGGACCTTATTTACTGTTAATTATATATGAATGTTTAAATAAATGTTATGTTTATGAAAGCTACCTTGAGTAGAACTGAGTTACATACAAACTAGTGCTGTGCAAATTATCGCGTTAACGCAGGCGAATTTCAGTTTAACGCATTAAAAATATTTAACGCAATTGATGCAGCATTCGTTTTTATATCCATATTCTAGCATTACATTATATGATCACGTTCATTCATGTAAATGCTTTTAAACCATCTAAGTGTGACAAGACAGAAGGGAACGCGCTTTTGTGGCTGCGTCTCAATCAGAGCCCTAGTTCAGTAGTAAGAGCACTGAACAGGGAGTCGGCCACATTCATGTACGTTACACCATATACTGATTCACCACCTAAGACACAGACAGACAAAGACAAATTTGCACAAGTCTCGTGCACACATTGAGTTCTCTTTCGCTCTTGAACAAACAATAACAACACAGAGATTGTTACCAAAATGCCAGTTTTGCCGAGTATTCTCATAATAGGAGTCTTAAATGAGTTAAATAACGTCTTAAATTAACTTGTGAGGAAACGAGATGCACGTGACAGCGCGTAAGATCCACGTCATGTTCAGCAGCCGCCGATCTTAAAGTCACAGCAGCACTAATGATGTCTGTCATTAATGTTCATCAAAGAACAAAGGGAACAGAGAAAAGTGTAGCTTTAATGATGATTAATCTATATTTAATTGATTATGTAGTTAAAGGTGTTTGATTATTACATTTTTGTATATGTCAAACAGGGAAGGCCACAGGTAAATATAACATTTATTATAATGGGTTTATGTAAAGATTGTTTTAAGTTCACTTAAATTAAAAGTTGTTTTTTTAAAAGCCTAATAAATGTTGAAATTGGTAGCTTTCATTTATACTGTAATGTCATTAATGTTTCATAGAGACATTAATATCAGTTATATTGGCCTTCATTCATAAAAAGATGCCATTACAACACAAATTACAAATATGCTGTCTTTAAATTGTTTCTACATTAATTTGGAGAGTAACTGAAATTAATACAATATCAAAATATTAAAAATTAAATCTTAACTTGCAATTAATTGTGATTAATTACAGAAAAAAAGTGATTAAATTTTTTTATCAATTCCCAGCAATAATACAAACAATTTCAGGTGAGTAATTATTATATCTGAAAATAAGAAAGTGTAACGGCTCTTGCAGTTCAAAATGCTTGTGCTACATCCGATGTCATCTGTGCCAGTTGCGCTTTTTTCATAGGTTGAATACAGAAGGTGGTCCGCTGGAATTATAATATGCTGATTTGCTGCTCAAGACATTATCAATGTTTAAATTAGTTGTGCAGTTCCATATTTTTGTGGAAATTGCATGGATGTATTGTGTGATATATCCCTTTCAGGATTCTTTGAATAGAAAGTTCAGTTCAGCATTTAATTGAAGTATAAATACTTTAATAGTGTAAATCTGCTGAACGGTAGTGCAAGTAGATCAGCTAATGAACTCACAGAATCAAACTGAAGACTCACCATTGCTCTGACGGATCCACGAGACAAAGTGCTGAAGATGCTTATTGTACTGGATAACAGTGCTAACGTTGTAGTGCACGTCCTGGAACTCAAATGAGAATTTAGAGAGGTCTTTCCTGGGCAAGCCCTCCACAAAGTGCAGAGCAAACACAGGGGACAATCTGCAAATAAAATTAACAGAAAAACAATCATCAATCAGCCACAAAGACCAACAGACAAATATTCAATTGTGATGAAGCAAGGTGATAATCAGGAAAAAAAGAAACAAGGACATTTGTAGTTATTCCAACTCTTGCCTTTCAATCACCATTTTCCTCCTCTGGTTTTTACGGTTGCAGTTACTGCACTGAGTGCGGTGGATGGCTTTTAGTGGGTGCCAATCATTCAGAATCTGAGTGAATGTTGTAAGAGTCTTCTCAACACTGCAAGAAAAAAAGGATGGTTGTGTTACGTGTGTGTGTTTGCTTGACATCAAAACAATTATCTAATAAATCAAAAACAGTTATAAAAAAAAAAAAAAAATTATATTAAAAGGCTAAATCCTTACCGGTCGCTTACAGTATAACTACAAGAAGTGCATTTAAATTCCCAGCGGACAGTGTGCTGGAAAAGATCCTGAGCCCACTTATCTGACCGTAGAAGGAGAGGGAGCGCAAACACAGGTGTTTCCTGCTGACCTACATGACAGATAGACAGATTAATCACTCAATACAAATGCCAAGCAACACATGGAAAAGGTTTTTTTTTTTTTTTTTTTTTTTTTTTACCAATTTCACACTTCAGTGTAGGCTGAAGGAGTTTGAAGATTGACAGACGGAGTGCAGACAGCTGCCGCTGTACCTCATCCAGGACATCAGCAGGGACTCTGGTTACCTTATCTGCCAAGAGAAAAACAGGTAAGCTCTTAAAAATATAAGTTAACAAATAAAAAACAAATTTAATTTAAAATGATAGTTTATTAATGAGCACATACATCATTTTAATTACTTATAAATAAATAAATTATTAAAAATAATTTAATTTTATATAACAACTTTAAAGCGCCCCATTATGCTTTTTCAAATATTACATTTCATGCAGTGTGTAATATAGCCATTTGTGAATGTAAAAGGTCTGCAACGTTTTAAAGATCAAAGTGCATGTTATAAAAGTTATTGTCTCCTAAAAGAAAGAATCGACTCTGAACTGCCAAACGAGTCATCAGCAACTCCAGTCTCAAGTTTGCAATGCACTGGAATTGATACAGTAAAACCGAGGCCACTGTTACTGTTCGTATCACTCCGGAGCTGAAAATCAGATATGGTAATAGGGGTTTCGTTTACAATGCACACTGTAAGGAGTCAACCAATCAGACTAGGCCGCCTGACCAATCAGAGCAAAGTAGGCTCTTGAAAAGGAGAGGTTTAGAGACTGAATCGGTGGTAAATCTATTGTAGGAGACCACCAAAACAAAATTGGGAACCTTTAAAATAGCATAAAAGGGGCACTTTAAATATACAAGTATAATTTTTTATAAATTTATTATAAACAGTAGGGGTGGGCGATATACCGGTAGAGATTTTTGATCATTATCTCCCTATCGCCATTATGCTCACGTGATGGTGCTGTGCCGCGGCATCACAAAAGCTTATCATTTGAATGCGTTTTTAAGCCTTGAGGTTTAAAAACAAGTTATTTTAAAACACTTCAAGTGCAGTAAGCAGCGAAAGAGATCATTTCGGTTTATGCGCACCTTGTCTGACAGATGTTTTCTGAGCACACACACCTGAAACCTGTGCACTTAAAGCTGCTGCTCATACAGCACTCGAGTACTGAATGGAGTTCTTTTTAGCTCTTTATTGGGCTTGAATGGTCAAATACTTACACTCATTTTTCCAAGTTCTCGTAAACAAGGTTGTTTATGTCTTAAGTGAATGTAAACAGTTAAGAAAATGGATGCATATCAGTCTATGGTATCAGTATATTAGATCTGTGTATTCAGCATTAAAGTGACAGCAGCTGAATATACCTTCTGCAGTGTCATTAATTAAAATCTCTCACTGCTCCTTACTGAATCACTTTTGTAACTTTAATAAAAATTAATTATTTTTAATTTACACAGTGAAGATTGTGCAGTGTTTTTGTACTTTGATTATACACCGATCAGGCATAACATTATGATTATGAGGTGAAGTGAATAACACCGATTAGCTCATCACGGCACCTGTTATGGGTGGGCTATATTAGGCAGCAAGTGAACATTTTGTCCTCAAAGTTGATGTGTTAGAAGCAGGAAAAATGGGCAAGCGTAAGGATTTGAGCGAGTTTGACAAGGGCCAAATTGTGACTGGGTCAGAGCATCTTCAAAACTGCAGCTCTACTGTTCCCGATCTGCAGTCAGCATCTATCAAAAGTGGTCCAAGGAAGGAACAGTGGTGAACCGGCGACAGGGTCATGGGCAGCCAAGGCTCATTGATGGTCCGATCAAACACACAAGCTACTGTAGCTCAAGTTGCTCAAGAAGTTAATGCTGGTTCTGATAGAAAGGTGTCAGAATACACAGTGCATCACAGTTTGTTGCATATGGGGCTGCATAGCCGCAGACCAGTCAGGGTGCCCGTACTGACCCCTGTCCACCACCGAAAGTGCCAACAGTGTTCTGCTGGGAAACCTTGGGTCCTGCCCTCCATGTAGATGTTACTTTGATACTTACCACCTGACCTACCTAAGCAGACCATGTACACCCTTTCATGGAAACTGTATTCCCTGGTGGCTGTGGCCTCTTTCAGCAGGATAATGCGCCCTGCCACAAAGCGGTTCAGGTTTGAGGAGCACAACAACGAGTTTGAGGTGTTGACTTGGCCTCCAAATTCCCCAGATCTCAATCCAGTCAAGCATCTGTGGGATGTCCTGAACCAATAAGTCCGATCCATGGAGGCCCCACCTCGCAACTTACAGGACTTAAAGGATCTGCTGCTAACATCTTGGTGTCAGATACAACAGAACATCTTCAGGGGTCTAGAGGAGTCCATGCCTCGATGGGTCAGGGCTGTTTTGGCAGCAAAAGGGGGACCAACACAATATTTTGTCATAATGTTATGCCTGACCGGTGTATGTAAACTTTACATAGTAGCTATTATTTCTAGTGCTTTAAGTTTTTCAGGTAGGTCCATTTAATTTTTGTGTATTCGTTCTATTGTAGCATTTTGTGCTATTGTAATTAGTTTCTTTGTTCTTATTTTATTATGCTAGTATTAGTTTGCAATATTGAAATTGGTGACGAGAATTATGAAATTTCAACGGTATAATTTTTATATCATTGAGATTTGTCACATCACCCACCCCTTATAAATAATATCTATTTATAACCAAAAAAACATATATATATATAAATATATATATATATATATATATATATATATATATATATATATATATATATATATATATACATATATATATTCTTTCAAATTAAAATTTATATGTACTTGCGTAACATTATACAAATACTATATGTGGTGACACAAGGAGGTCACTTTAGTTAAATTTTTCTTCCTTTTACCTTCACACTGTTTCTCCTTGGCTTTTAGATATGCACACGTCTTATCATATGTAGAGCAAAGGTTCCAGACAGCAGAGTTGCTGCAAGGTGCTGATGTCAACTTGTCTATTAGCTTGACATTCTGACATGGAGTCTCTCTGATGGTCTTGCAGTTCACGAACATCGCCAACAACGAATCCAACCAACACAGGTTGTCCTCATTTTTCCAGAAGAGATGAGGTTGCACAGGAACCAGCTCTGGTGATTCCATATCTACATCCATTTCGAAGATCTCCTCAACCTCATCTTGAGTACTAGATACACAAACATCCTTCTTGTCACACAAATCTAAATCCTCAAGGGTAGAAGCAGGTATCTCTTTAGGAAGTTGTTCCTCAGTGCCCTTAATAGAGGCAGTCTTTTCAAATATTGATTGTTCACCAGCCAATATTTGCCTTTTAACAGCATCCTTTGGAAGGGTGCCTTCAATGACATCAGCACCACATGGCTCAGACAAAACGTCCAGTTTCTCCTCTCTCAATCGCTTTGAAGGGGAGGATGCATCATCGACATCGGACAGGGAAGAAATTTTCCTCTTGCATCCATCTTTAGACAAACCAGCACGCACATCTTCCAGAGATCTACTAACCAATGGGTAAAGGCACTGCAGAGTAACAGAAAAACACACCACAGATGTAAATGACCATTTTACTGGCCAATCAGTCTTCTTTAAAATGAGTCACAAGTAGGGCTGCATGATTAATCGAAATTAAACCGCACATGATTTTTGCGTAGCTTGTCAGTGAAGCACGGCTCGGTGATCAGTAGTAGATGCTGCTCCATCTGAAAGCCAAAGGGTGCTCTCAGGCAGCAAATCCAAATATGCCCCACAGAAGTACAACAATACACATCGTTCCAGGAAATCCCTATGAACATCATACTATAGCTGTAGCTGAATAAATAGAAGATTGAAACTTTGATTGATTAAACATGACTTAGGGTGCTTTAACACTAGCACATTTGGTTCGCACCCGGGTTCGATTGACATCAGAGTTCAGTTCGTTTAGATGACGTGAACGCTGTCTTCCGAACTTAAACAGGTGGTCGGGGTTCGGTTCATGTGAACTCCGGTACGGTTCGCTGCTGATGTGAACGCAATCGTACTAAATCGTGGAAGTGAACCGCTATTAATGACGTATGATTTGATAATGTGTGTTTTGTGTGTGTTTCACTCATTTTACTGACCCATTACGTACTGAAGCTTTGGTAACAAAACCAACGGTTCAAAAACAAAAATATAAAAGTAAGGTGAGCAACGCTATTCATTTTGCCACCTTCTCGCTCACTATCGTTACCAAGCAACGGGGAAAACTGCTGCTGCTTTGATGACGCAAACGCACCCCGGTTCAAACCGAAATAATATAATATGAACACAGTCCAGCGGGAGCAGGGGGGAGCAATCAATCTCGGGTTCGGTCCAGGCAATCGAACCAAGTGTGAAAGCACCCTAAAACATGAATACGACAATATATGGTTTATCTGAGTTTTTCCAAGTCTTCTCTGGTATTTTCATGATAATAAAGTATATTTATACTTCAATGCTAATCGCATAGCCTTTATCACTGAATAGAATGCTAAGAAATAATATGTTGTGTGTCTTATTCTATGTAAGAAGCCACATCTCACAGAAGGATGCTCAACAGTCATTATGAAGTGAGTTTGGAGTAAAAAACATGTTATTAAATGTTGCCTCTTGCTAGACAAGAGGTTCATAAATACTTCTCACGTTTGGAAAGATGTTTGATGTATGTTGCTTTTTCAAATGCACATTATAAGCGACTCAAACTTTGGAGCGTGCTTTCAGATGGAGCAGCATTTACTAATCACAGAGCAATGCTTCACTGAGAGAGATATATTATATATATATATATATATATATATATATATATATATATATATATATATATATAAAAATACATACACACACAACAACACCAAAAACGCAGTCTTAGTGATTTCATAATTGCACTAAGCCAAATCGGTTTAAGCGTGATTTTGGGTTAATTGTGAGTAATCATGCAGCCTTAGTTACAAGCATCTAATGACAAATATCATATTACGAAAAAACAAACAGTTTGTGAAGAACACAAAACTTGTCAAGAACATGCTCAGCATCTCATACTAAAATCAAAAGTACAACATTTTTATTAAGTAAATAAAGCCTAATTTTAGAGCAGTACTTTTACTGCTAAAAAAGTCAATAGCCATTTTCATGACAAATAATTTTGCCTCTCACTGTAATGCAATTTCTTACTGTAATGTACACAAGCTTTTTACTTATTTTTGAGTCACGAAAGCGATTTTCAATAGCAATTCTCATATTATTTGAGTTCTATTTTTTTTTTTTATTAAAATCAGCAGAAATATAACAAGGTACAACAAACTGACTTACTGTGAAAATACAATTTAAATGTTTTTTGGAATTGTAAATGGCCTTTCACACTGAGTGTGACACGATAAAGCGAAGTGGCGACGAACGATGCGCTCTCATCGATCATGAATAGGGGTGTAACGATACACCTATGCCACGGTTCGGTTCACATCACGGTTTTGGAGCCACTGTTCAGTTCACTTCACAGTTTTGGAGCCACGGTTCGGTTCTGTTTGATGTGGGGTTAGGTTAGGGCAGGGCACCTAGATAACACTAGATTCATTTTTAACTTAATTTAACATTAATTTTATACGTTGGCTTCACGGTTTCTTTAGAACAGTTAGCATAACTGAGTAAACTAAAATGAAATAAATGCCTCCATTGTAGACTAGTTTAGACTTGTTTCAAAAAATAAATTAAAAAAAAAAACACAAAAACAAGCTAATTTATTCCACAAAAATGAATGACCACACACACAAGTAATGTCCCACTTTATCCTACTTAAACACATATGTTGTATGAATATGACTAATACTGATGAATAAATAGGCCTATAAGTTAAAGCTATTAAATAGCCGTTTTTGTTACTCAAAGTAGCTACCACACTAATTTGAAAATACACAAAATAACAGTGAAAATAAAGTGCCATTTTGGGGTTATGGAAACAACAGTTACCATGGCGAATACAGAATACCAAGATGAACTGTTGTTAATGAAAGATGAAAATTGCTCCTGATGAACAGAATGAACATCATACCTGCATGCAAATCCTTCCCAGCTCACACACGGCGTACCAGTTATGGGATTTATTGATACTTTACTTTTATTTCATGATTACGTTGCATGATCGTAGTTTTTCTAGCACTTATATGAAGTGATATACAGCGCACGTGCAGTTGAAGTGTGTGTGCTGCGAGCACCGTATAACAGCTGACAGGACATGAAAGTTCGGTTTTCTAAGGCGAGAGAGACTTTTTGTTTCGTAACAAGCTACGAAAATGACACTGACATATAGCCTTACAACTTATCTGACCGCAGAAACTAAATCGGGACAACACGTTTTTCTCAGGCACTGAGCCTACCTGGCTAAATGGGGAAACTGGCTCTTTGTCTTTCCATCATGCAACTTGAGCGATCACCCAAGTCACGTGACATGCACTTACGTGTATATTTAGTCAATAATATTATTATAATAATATTTAGTAAAAATACAACTCTTATTAGTTGTTAAGTGTACTAATTACTATTTAATCAAATATCAAGGAAGAAACAATTTATTTTGTGGCATAAGGTTGAAGTGAGAGCTGGGCCGGGGCAGCAGGGGGCGGGGCACGTTCGGTTCGACATGAGTATTGTGGTTTTTCGGTTCGGTTTTAATATCGTTACTGCCTTTGGTTAATTCACGCCTGCACACTAGGTGGCGCAACCCAATATTCAGCTGATCGGCTGAGAAGAATCACTTAAATGAACCACTAATACATCAGTGGAAGAACCTATGAAGCACTTAAATTAATTTCAAATCTCCTGCAGGGCAAGTTGATTGGCACTATGAACATTCCAATTCTGAACATCCAACTTTCTTCCAGAATACTTTTCTTCAGTGTTTACACTAGTTTTTAAATCAGCTTTCCTATAAGCGCCACAAATCTTGTCCTTTTGTGCAACAGCAGTGGGTCCAGACATGTGATCTAAACCTCAAATTTAACTGGACGGCACGTTTCATTGCAAGAAACAAATCAACACACTGGTTGAAAAAAAAAAATCTCTCGCTGTCTCGCCGCAATTAATCACACTCGGTGTAAATAGCTCCATAGGAATCTATTGTCTCTAAGTTTCACAATGCAAAAATTATGATTTTTGATTTAATAATCACGTGAGATTACCCAGATATATTCTTGCCAGGTTTTGTGAGATTCACACACTTATTAAAATGTCAGTTCCTGATAAGTAAGGCATTTTTTTGTTGTTGTAGAAACTCAAGTGTTGATGGATAAAAGGCCTCACCACTGGATTTGTACAGAGCATAACAGTCTCCTCCAAGTTGAGAGCATAAAAGCGGAGGGTATTCGCCTGACCTTTTTCCAAGCACCAAGGACAGTTCCCAGGTGAGGCATTTCTGTCTTTACACTGTAAAAACCAAAAACATGAGAAATCACAAAAGCTTCAAAACAAAATCAACAACACTCCTTACAGAAAATAGAAGACTACAAAGCAATTAGTGTACAGTACATAACTAAAGTGCTTTTATGACTATTCTTTCGCCTTTTACATCACAGATTTCCGTGTTTTTTCTTGTTTGAGGTGGGGCATCAAATCAATATAAATTGTCCATACAATATAGAAATAAATTTGAAGGTGACAGCGGAGCTTTGCACGAGTGACAGAGGGAGAGAACTGAGCATAACTGACTTTTCCCAAATACCCCACCACCGCTGGGGTCGGAGCCCCTATACCAGTGCCTTTGCCATTCATTTTCACGCCACTGAAGTTTCCGTTCTTTGATGAATCCTGCTGCCATAAACTTGACATAACCGTGTCACCTGGCTCACCGCCTGAACACGCTGCAGTGAGAAAGAATATTTCATTTCTGAGACATCAACTGATCCATTCCAGGCTGATACACAAAGCAAATATGTCAAACTACATCCAATTTTATTGAAGGAAATACGAGTGCATGCCAGTCAGTAAGAGAACAGCGTTTAAACTCAAGATGGATTGGAAGTTGCTATTGCCTTTTCTTCCCTATTGTGATGTATATCTGAGTGGCTTCTCAAACAAGAAAAATTTAAGGCAGGACTTGATTTTGTTCATCAGGAATTGATTGGATCATTGAAGCAATAGCAAACCACAATCTCATGTGAGTGACACGTTGTCACACCCTCGCGCCAGTAAACACTTCATCAGAGAAGAGATTTGTTGCTAGATGGGCAAGTTATTTTGATTAAAGGAACAGTTCACCCTAAAAATGTAAATTGTCAAGTTGTTCCAAACCGGTATGAGTTTCTTTCTTCTGCTGAAAACAAAATAAGATATTTTAAAGAATGTAACCAGACAGTTGATGATTTCCATTGACTTCCATAGCAGGAAGTAAGAAAAAAAAAAAAAAAAATACTATTGGAAGTCAATGGAGACCATCAACTGTCTGGTTACTGACATTCTTTAAAATATCTTATTTTGTTTTCAGCAGAAGAAAGAAAATCATTGAGGGAAGTTGAGGGAGAGTAAATGACAGAATTTACATTTTAGGGTGAACCATTCCTTTAAGGCACATGAATGAAAAATAAATAAATGAATATGGACGGGTAAATAATTTATAATAAAAATTGCAATATTCCATAAGAAAAAATAAAATAAATTATCCCATTTTAATTTCACGGTGACTAAGTTTTAGCCTAGTTTAGTTTCAGGGTTACTTTACAATCAGCGCGCGACTTGTTTTCAGGCCAATCACAATTCAATATGCAAATATATGTTAAGACGACGACCAATCCGATTCAGAATGCAAATACATAATTGCTGTCGCTAAGGTTCTGAATGCTAAACGTTCCATCCATTTTAAAAGTTATCTAAAATGCCTTAAATTGATAAAAAAAAAAAAAAAAAAAAAAAAAAAAAAAAAAATTAGATAACCCAAACTGAAATAATCTGCATAATAAACTGTTAGGGCTGAACCAGTGGCGGAAGTGTAATACTTAATGTTAAAACCAGAATGCTTAAGGAATGGCATGTTCAAATGGACAATTGGGTTCTATCGATCTTGTAGCACTGTTTTCTTACTGACATTTCAGTTCTGGTTCTGGATAAGCGTAGCTATAATGTCGAATACACAAGACTCCGATAATTTGCCTTAGTACGATAAAAATACAAAACACATAACTTACATAGTCTTTAGATATTTAAACATGCTTCTTTGTTGGCTAATATCAAATGCGACGACAGTGAAAAGCAGATCGCCCAAATCTAAAAGATTACATTCACAACAACAGATTTTCGAGACGCACATGATATCATCTGCACCAACACATACCTCGAAACCGGATCGAATGTTGAAAATTTCCAAATAAGATTTCATACACGCATTAGGTAGTTCCAGCACGCCGGTAGGAGACATTTCAATGTGCATGCTCTCAGTCGTACGCTCAACGTACTACTTCCGGTTTTGAAAGAACAAGTAATAAAGTTTTAACAAAGTTTCTTTTACAGCACAAGAGCGCCATCATCTGGGTTGTCTGCGTGCATTATCAAATGATTGAAAATACTGTCGAAATTAAATTAGGCAGCAGAAGGGATTCAATCAACAACATCAAAACACTTAAGCCTAATCTATAATTAACAGTAAAAACACGCAAATAGACAGGCAGATACGTGTTAATGAGATATAAATTATTTAGAATGTTGAATGTGTATATAAATATGCATAGAAATGTGTAAATAAAGCGATATAGAATTTAATGTCATTTTGAGCATTCAATATATTGCTACACACAGTTTCTTTCTCAAACTTTACTTGTGAATGCACGAGTGCAATTATTTAAACGAATGGAGAGAGCAAATACATAATACGTTAATAAATAAAAATACAGATAAGATATAGGAAATTGTATAAATTAATTTTAAAAGCAGCAGTTTTATAGTCCATTTTTCATATTTGGGGCTAACACTTTACAAGGTGTCATTTTGTTAACATTAGCTAATGTATTAACTAAAATGAACTAACTATGATCAATACATTTATTACAGTATATTTATTAGTCTTTGTTAATGTTAGTTAATAAAAATACAGCTGTTTATTGTTTGTTCGTGTCAGTTCACAGTGCATTGTTAACAAATACAACTTTTGGTTTTAATAATGCATTCGTAGCCTAAATGTTGAAATTAACATTAACAAATATTAACAATACTACTTTATAAGTATCATTCTTAGTTCATGTTAACAAATGTAGTTAACTATGTAAACTAATAAAGACTTTCAAAACAAAGTAAGATAACATCGATATCATGATCATTTCACTTTAAAGTCTTTTCAAAACCAGACAGAATAATAAACGTTTTCTAAATAAACAGAGGTGTTAAAGAATGCATATTTATCATACATATATGTATCTGGTGACTCATTACGTGGATAAGAATTGTTTGGTAAATTCACTTTTATTAGGCTAATTAAAAAATTAAAAAATTGTATGCCAATATTTTTTTAGCTTGTCGATTAAATAAAATCGAGCAGTAGTCGTTAGATTTCTATTTAGCTTACTGTGGTCTATCCGGACGCAAGCGCTTTATAAACGTTTCTGACCTAATTAAAACTTTATTCTCTCTTATATTATTTTGATATTTTAACAAAAGTATGCATGCCACACAAATTAAGCATGCCAAAAAAAATAAAAAAAATAAATAAATGAAAATAATGGGGAAAAAAATAAATATATTAGCTCAGCATAGGTCAAAAATAAACATGACCGTATAATGCATATCTTATCGATAGTACCTTTTGAAGTACCCAAGTGTCAGTAACAGCGCCTGTGCTCAGTACAGCATATGCCTGTGCGTCTGTGAGCATGTGCTTGAGCGGCGACGCGCCTTATTGAGGAGTCGCAGGGCGCTACAGCTGCTCTCTTATGAAACAATAGAAGGCTATATGGGCATCAATTCCCCATCAGGCTCCCTTGGCGGGTTATCTGCTGCTCCCCGTCCTACACAATACGAATTTGCATATTTTCCCAAGATTTAGCCATTAACATGCATAGGCTTCGGTTCTTTCGTGTGCTTATGGTATGACATTAATTTGGTTTCTAAATTATGGCCTAGATAGAAATGCATATGTTTAGCTATTGCTGCCTTTTTCAGGGCAAACAATTATCAATGGTGTGGCGCTTTTATGCCCGAGATAGATAGATAGATAGATAGATAGATAGATAGATAGATAGATAGATAGATAGATAGATAGATAGATAGATAGATAGATAGATAGATAGATAGATAGATAGATAGATAGATAGATAGATAGATAGTTGTGCACCACCATTGCTTTTCTTTGATTTCTACTCCATACTATCTATATTTGATCTTCTCAAATTACTACTGTAATTATGAAATGTAGGTAAATATATAAGTGGTCGAACTAAATCAAAATTTTTATGATATCGAGATGAATGTTTTGAGGTGATTAATCTAACACATGGAATACAAAAATCTTTACCAGTGTTTCGGGGTGCTGTCATTTAATTATTCAAATGAAAAACTAACTAACAGTCTGCAGAAAGCTCCTATGACGCTGTATCATATTGATTCATGTCGAAATGAATCAGCTTTTGATACTCAAAAACGAATCCCGCTGATTAAGCCACTTTAATAAATATAACTCATAACTGCATATTTTCGTTAAAATCTGACTTGGATGTCCATATAGTGTTTGATCTAAGCGGGGCGTCAGTTGGACGACCACTCTTTCATTCAGCGTTTTCCACCTTACAGCAACGCCGACACTCTGCATTGACTCACTCATTCATTCAGCACTCCGCGTGGAGCACATACAACACAGTACTACTACAGCCAACACAGTACACACAGCCTTTGCTTTAAGCTGAGACAAGAAACACACACATTCACTCCGTATTTTGTATTAACCCGCCATTTAAAACACTCATGACGTTTCACAAAAGGCAGCCAATCGCAGCGCGGCTGTTATTAGGACAATGGAAAGCGCTCAGCCAATCGCCGGAATGTTCGCCATGGCGGCAGCCAATGGGATGGAAGCCCTATTGAGAGTAATGCTAGAGGGTTGAGAGAGCAGACTACTGCGTAGCGCTATTACATCCACATACAGCCATTGCAGTACATTCACTATCCAGACAAGACAGTGGTAAGTGTCAGCTTGTAGACATTTCAAAGTGTGGGGTAAGTACAAAAATTGCGAGAAAAGGTCAGGAAACCATACGGAATTGAAATTTACCTTGTAAAAAAGCTATTTTATTGGTGAGAGGATTTTTATGAAATGTTAAAAAATATGGTGTTATCCCCTCAGAATAGAATAACCGTAAACGTTAGCTTTTTATTTATTTTTTCTTGATTTACACCTTAAAATATACGGAAAATAGTCGGTTTTATTCGAGGGCTGAAATACTGAAAATGTGGCAAAAATGAATTTATTCATACTAATCGAAATGTAATGTTAAGCGGACAACTAGGTGACAGAATTGCGTACAAACAAGGTCTATGGACGTTGATAGTGCCAGCTAGCAGCCATTGCAGCGCGTTATAAGGGATGTCTGTCAGAAGAAGACAGTGAACTATGAGAAATGATAGGAAAGAAAAAAAACAGACTAACGGAAAAATTAAAGCATAACGTCATTCTTGTGTGTATGGATTTATACGCTCTGTGATATTGAAATGACAGCGATACGGGCGGAAAAAAAATCACCTCAGAAGCTGCGCTTTACTGTAATGGCTGACTGTACTCGCATAGGAAACAAGGCAAAGCCATAGAGCTATAGACAGGCGCAGTTCGCTTCAACTTTTTCAAATCGTGTTTTCTACCTCGCCGAGCTCAAAGTTCGCGTTTTTTAAGGCGGAAAATAAAAATTCCATCTTTCGTCGTTGCAACCCTGTTATTTTGATATTTTTCCGTGCGTGAGAAGGGTGTTAAATTGAGAGTTGAAGTGAGGTAGGTAATGCGGTCGCGCGGCTCCCCCTTATTGCAAAGCAGTGTAATGGCTGAGCGCTGACACAAAGAGAAGGAGCCATATTCTCAGTGTTAGTGCATGAAGACAAGCGGCCATTGCGAGCCCACTGCAACTCTGCACAGCACAGACCCAATGTATTACTATACACCAGGCGAATGCACTGGGCTTTTTGCGAAGGAAACAATTTTCGGTCAGGAAAACCGACCCGCGCCGTTTGTTTGTCGTGTCCAAAAGCGAGCAGGAAGGCGGGTGGAGACATTTTAGGGGGACTTTCTTTCATGAAGAAGGCTTTCTCACAAAATGGAAGAAGAAATATTGCCGTCGTTGTTGACCTCCTTTCCTTCAGCGAGACAAGAGTGTGCGCCATTGCTATTTCAACGGTACATAGAGAGAAATGGGCTCTTTTCAACGGGGAACACGGCGAAAGTGAACTTGATTATTAAGAAATTTTACGAGTTTTTCGATGTCGCGCGTACTTTGGCACATTAAATAACTTTAATCAACTTAGTTATTTTCACAGTTTTAACCCTTTTTTAACTTTGAAAAATACGGTTTGAAAAAAAAGTGAGCATTTATAACAACTTTTTAATGTTTCAAAAGTGCATACAAGACTTAATTTTTAAACGTAATTTTGTGGAAGGGATCATGTTTACAACATAAATCGTCAAATTCGTCGCGAATAAAAACTGCGCTCCTTGTGAATGCTAAATACTACAAAAATAACCAGTTAAAAGATTTTAATATTATCACGTCAAAAGAACAATTTTGCTAGTCAAGTTCATTTTAGAGCAAAGCGCTACAGATTTAAATAGGACATTTGGGAGTAGAATTTAATACCATTTCGATTTTTAATACACATGAAAAAAATAATTATGGATTAAATTATGAATTAATTTAATTTATTAATTTTTTTTTTTTTTTTTTTCAATTCAGGATATTTAGGCAAAGATGGGGAAAGATCCAACAAAACCAAGAGGCAAAATGTCCTCGTACGCATACTTTGTCCAGACCTGCCGAGAAGAGCATAAGAAGAAACACCCAGAGGCAACGGTCAACTTCTCTGAGTTTTCCAAAAAGTGCTCTGAGCGATGGAAGGTCAGTCACACCTTTCATTTACATTGTGTTAATGCCATTTCCCTCTCTTCCCAACAATGATTTTTTTTCTTCCCTTCCTCAGACTATGTCAGCCAAGGAAAAAGGGAAGTTTGAAGATATGGCCAAACTTGACAAGGCACGTTACGAGAGGGAGATGAAGAACTACATTCCACCCAAAGGCGAGAAGAAAAAGAGGTTTAAAGACCCCAATGCTCCCAAGAGACCCCCGTAAGCACCTTGCCTGTTCATGAAGATGAATTGACATTTGTGAAACATTCAAAGTTTATAATTTTGCTTTAATCTTTTTCTATCAAAGGTCTGCATTCTTCATTTTTTGCGCCGAGTTCCGACCCAAGGTAAAAGAAGAGACCCCTGGTCTGTCTATTGGAGATGTGGCCAAGAAACTGGGTGAGATGTGGAACAAAACAGCATCTGAGGATAAACAACCATATGAGAAGAAGGCCGCCAAGCTGAAGGAGAAGTATGAGAAGGTGAGAAAAGATGCCACGCCTAATCAGCATCGTACCAATGTAACACTGGTTACATTACACAGTGCAACCCATATTTGCTATATGAAGACATTTTCCTGAATTAAATGTAACCAAACATCTCATTTTCCTTTTAGGACATTGCCGCCTATCGCTCTAAAGGCAAAGTGGGTAGCGGTGCAGCAGCCAAAGCCCCTTCCAAGCCGGACAAGGTTAACGATGAGGATGACGACGATGACGACGACGAGGAGGAGGATGACGATGATGACGACGACGAGGATGACGAGTAGATAAATAACGTTTATAGCTTAGCTTGTTGTCTATAAAGCATTTAACCCCCCTGTACACTTTACTGAGGCCATAAAATGGGTAAATGAAATAAAATAAAAAAAAACTGAAAAGCAAAAAAAAAAAAAAGAAATAAGGCTGTGTATATGATATGTTTTTAAGCTGTACAGTTTCTTTTTTTTCCTTTTTTGTATAGTTAACACTACAGAAGTGTCATCTGTGTTCGTCCAAATGCCCCAACCCTTAATTTAGTTCTAAGATTTTTAATTTCTTAAAGATGGTTCCAACACCACTATCCTTACCCGGTACAGTTAAAAAAAAAAAATGGGGGTTGTAAAATTGTCTTGGGGTCAGTGGAGTTTTAGACGTGCGCAGCACACAACCTAGTTTCATGTGAGGTTGTAGTTCATATCTTAATGTACTTTTGTTTGTTTACTCTTTTTCCAGATCAAATATTATCATTCGTAAATCGCCGTATCAAAGTTATTTTACTGTATTTTGAATACCACTGTAATTGCAGAAATGATTAAAAATATGTAATGTTTTGTTCTGGTATGCTTCTGACATCAATAAACTTTTTTTAAATAAAAGAATTTTCCGCTTTTCTTCATAGAATCGGATTACCATCTAATTGTAATAAAATATTTAAAGGCATTTGGAGGTCATTGTATCAAACTCAACGTAAGTGGATTTATTTAAAGTTTTATGGGTCTTGTTCATGTCAAAAACGACATTAGATTAAGTAAATACTTTAACAGATGAGCATCATGTTAAATACAATGTTAGATCATTTTTATTACTCGAGACTGATTCCAAGCTCAATTATCTTTGTTGATTTCTTAATTTTTATCATATTGATCGATTTATGTTTTTAATAGGGCATTAGATTTGAATTGTATGGTTACAGTACACCAACCAGGGAGTCCGATTTGAGGCCTTCATGTTTTTTTGTGACAAACACAGAGGCTTAAAAAGAACACATGAATGTATCACCAGATGAAAATCTCGATTAATCCGAGCCGCCTGCTGTTCATCTGGTTAAACTGCATATTACGCTATACAGCGCCATCACATGATTATTTTGTGGTACTGTCATATACAGGGCATGACACTTCAATCAGATTATTATAGAGATCAGCAGCTCTACATTCATGCCATTATTTTCAGTCCCTTGTTTTTGAGCTTGTATTTTCAGTGGTCAGAGGGGATGGATTGTATTTAGTTTTGTATTGTATTCTGAGGCACAAGGTTTGTTAATTTCAAATTACATGTAAAAAAAAAAAAAAAAAGTATATACTTAGTGGTACATACTACTAAACAGCAGACAGCCGTGTGAATTACTTTTATAATAGATAGATGCACTTTTTTGGTCTTCAAATTTTGGGCTGCCATTCACTGCCATTATAATGCTTGGATTAGCCAGGACATTTTTTTAATATAACTCCAATTGTATGAAAGAATAATGTCATATACACCTATGATGGCTTGAGGGTGAGGGTCATTTATGGGTGAACTACACCTTTAAGGTGATGATACACAGGGCAACTTTTTTGAGCAATGTTGCCAGGAAATGTTGCTTGTGTACGTTTCCATTGAGAATGGGCAACAAATTTAGATCTGGATACTTTAGATCCATTGTGGGCCCTGTGTCTCACCTGGATGCCTGTTGATGGCAACATTGCTCAAAAAGTTACCCTGTGTATCATCACCTTTATAGGCAGAAGTCTCCAAACTCATCCTTTCCAATCAATCACCCTACTACCTGTCCTCTTGAATCTATACACTCTCATCTCCTTCAAGCCATTTCTTCTTCAGTTGTACCTGCACTCACTCATATCATCAACACTTCTCTTCACACTGGTACCTTTCCCACAGCATTTTAAGCAGGCTCGGGTCACCCCACTGCTTAAGAAACCCACTCTAAATCCAGCACGTCTAGAAAATTACAGACCAGTATCACTTCTTCCATTCATTGCTAAAACACTTGAACAAGTCTCTCTTACACAGAACAACCTCCTAGACAACAACCAGGTTTCAAAAAGTTTGGTTTCAAAAGCGCCCACTCAATTGTGACTGCTCTGCTCTCGGTTATTGAAGCTCTGAGTCTGGCAAGAGCAGCTTCCATATCCTCAGTTCTCATCTTGCTGGATCTGTCTGCTGCTTTTGACACAGTTAACCACCAGATTCTCCTGTCACTCCTAAAGATGAAGGGCATCTCTAGAATAGCACTCCAATGGTTTAAGTCTTACCTCTCAGGTAGGCCTTTCAGGATGTCGTGGAGGGGTGAGGTGTCTAAGTTGCAACATCTAGCTACTGGGGTGCTTCAGGGTTCAGTGCTTGGACCACTTCTTTTCCATTTACATGTCATCAAGAGCTGTCATTCAGAAACATTGATTTTCCTATCACTGCTATGTTGATGACACACAACTCTACCTCTCATTCCAACCAGATGATCAGACGGTAGCTGCTCGCATCTCGGCCTGCCTGACAGACATTTCTTGCTGGATGAAGACATTTCTTGCTGGATGAAGGACGACCACCTTCAACTAAATCTTGCGAAGAAAGAACTGCTTGTGGTCTCGGCTAACCCAACACTTCATCACAACTTCTCCTTTCAGCTAGGTTCGTCAACCATAACTTCATCCAGGGCAGCCAGGAGATTGATTATAAGTTGAACTTTACATACTACATTGCTAGAACTGCCCGTTCCTGCAGATTTGCCCTATACAACATTAGGAGTAATAGGCCCTTCCTATCGGAGCATGCTACACAACTCCTTATCCAAGCTCTTGTTCTATCCAGACTGGACTATTGTAATGTTCTCTTGGCAGGCCTTCCAGCATGCACTGTCAAACCTCTGCAACTGATCCAGAATGCTGCAGCAAGAGTGTTTTTTAAGGAGCCAAAGAGAGTACACATCACACAAAATTACACTGGTTGCCACTGGCCACTTGCATCAAATTTAAGGTACTGATGTTTCCCTACAGAACCACTGGCTCTGCACTACCTAAGCTCATTTCTTCAGACCTATGTGCCACCCAGAAGCTTATGTTCTGCAAGTGAACGGTGCCTTGTGGTGCCATTCCAAAATCACTTTTACAGACCTTAACCCTGACTGCTCCATGCTGGTGGAATGACCTGCCCATCTCAACCCGAGTCTTTAGCCATTTGTAAGTCATTTGCCATTTGCTCTCCTCATTTGTAAGTCACTTTGGATAAAAGTGTCTGCTAAATGATTAAATGTAAATGTTATTTCAATGTTGTAATTAGCAATTCATTTACCTGTGAAGCAGATTTGTTACGTGACAGCATTATTATTTTTATTTTTTTACTGAATCTCCTGCGATGCATCAAGCCACTCCCCCTAATAGCGGTCACCATTAAAATGAACTGTACTGTACATCATGTGTGTAAGCCTCCAATAAAACTATTATGTAATATGTATTCCCTCACAGTCACAAATAAATCTCTCAGTGAGT